>OZ010750.1:42622411-42626675 GCA_963932245.1 Tachinus rufipes | reverse complement strand
CATCTGATACCCCGTACTATAAATATGAACCAACAGATGTACTTGAAAATGATAGGTATAAACTATATTGGGATCGCGAAATAAGAACAGACGTTAAAATAAAAGCAAACAGACCTGACATAGTGGTATATAACAAAGAACAGCAGGAAGTGTCAATCATAGACATTGCAGTACCACTAAACCACAACTTACAATCAACGTATGCCACAAAAATAAATAAATATTTAGAACTGTCTGCAGAAATAAAACAAATGTGGCGATTGAAAGGAGTACGTATATTCCCATTGGTTATATCAACTACAGGAGTCGTTCCGAAAACCTTACTTACTGAACTCGATGCTTTAAAATTACAACACCTGCTTCCAGCAATTAGCAAGACAATCGTACTGGATACATGCCATATTGTCAGACGTTTTCTAAATAACAATTAGGTATGGCTTGATAACAATCCGCCTTGCCTAAATCCCAGCCATTCAAAGAATGAGATTTTTTTTTAGATGAAATAATAATAATAATAATAATAATAATAATAATAATAATAATAATAATAATAATAATAATAATAATAATAATAATAATAACCCTTGGGGTTTGTCAGTTCCTCTATGGGTGCGTCCCGTGGGAATCGGGGAGTCTCGCCGGCTTGCCGGAGGGAACTGGGGAAATAAAAATACCCGGCGTGAAACAAAAACTGACACCTTTACAGCGTCTGACCCAGATTGGGCGGCTGTAGGCAACCTGTAGCGTCTGTTCCAGATTGGGCGGCTACAAACGGCGTCTGCGTCCAGGTTAGGATCGGCCGACATACAAACCTGGCAGTAGGTAAAATGCAAAACCCATACAATAATGGAGATACAACCTGTTAATACAGCCTCGGACGCATCAGGGAATAGGGCTGCACCTGATGTGAATGGACAGCCCAACGACGACTTAAGCAATTATCAGGATACCCGTCCTATCGAACGTGCATTAGCTCCCAATGGGTCAGCTACCACAAAGATGGGCAAACCCAGACAACGAATGGCTTGGACAACTGAAGTAAATACAAATGTCATTCGTTGTTATCTCAAAGCAACTAATTTGGAATCGGATATGACACTATATAGAACAAAGATGCATAATTTGTTCAAAACAGTTTACCCTAACACTATAGTTACAGAACAGAGGATTGCAGACCAGCGTAGAGTAATAATGAAAAATAAATTGCTTCCAGACGTATTAATTGAAGAAATAAGAAGACAGGTTATGCTAGAATCTACAGAACAACTAGAAACAATAGAACAACAAGAAGATCAAATACAACAAGAATCACAAGCAACAGAACTACAACAAGAACCAATGGACGAAAATCTTCTATCACAGTCAATAAGCATAATAAACCAAACGCAGGACACAAATATCTTAAATAATATATGCATCCTGACTAACCAATTGTCAGAACAATTTTACAGAAGGCTTATACAATATGGTGGGTCTGACCCAACAAAAAGGCCACCAATCCCCAAACAGAGTTCTTCAATAAAACTTGCTAACACAACTTGTAAAATGAATGTTATCATTAGCAAATACTTGCCTAATACCAACAAGTTTGAAGAACTACACACGGCCATTTACTGTGCAGCTCTGGTTTGCGCAGAACATAATGGGGCTAAAATAAATGAAAACACAACAGAGACCAAAAAGAAAGAACAAATGCATAAATTAAAACCAAGCTGGCAAACCAGATTAGAGTCCAAAATCCAAAAATTAAGATCAAATGTCAACCAGCTACAACAATACAAAGACGGAAAAAGGTCAAACAAACTTAACAAAGAAATTGAAAAAATCTGTAATAACTACAAAATTCACACAAAATATGATGAAGACAATACAAAATTGCATGAGTTTTTGGACACTTTAAAACAAAAATTAACTGCATTATCTAAACGATTAAAAAGATATCTAAACTGTAATCAAAGAAAAAACGATAATAAATTATTTCGGGAAAGGGAAGGCATGTTTTATCGTAGAATAAATTCAAAAAACAATAACCTAGCTACAAGCGAAATTCCAAACAAAAACGACATTGAAAACTATTGGTTTAATTTATGGTCACAAGATGTAGTACATAACAATACAGCAAGCTGGATAAAAACAGAAAAGAAAAACTCAGAAGCCATAAAAAAAATGCAGTTTAATTCTATAAATGAAATTGAACTAAATAATATAATTAAAAATACACATAATTGGAAAGCGCCTGGAGTAGATGGTATTCATAATTACTGGTACAAAAGATTTCAAGCTACACATGTCTATTTAACAAAATATATAAACGAATTCATCAACAACCCCAACGGCATACCCGCATTCTTAACTCAAGGAATTACATTTCTTCAAAAAAAAGAAGGGAATTTAAAAGACCCTAGCAACTACAGGCCAATAACATGCTTACCGACAATCTACAAAATAATAACTGCCTGTATAAGCAATTTAATATACACACACTGCGAAAATAACAATATATTAGCAGAACAACAAAAAGGCTCTAGAAAAAAGTCTCAAGGATGCAAAGAACAGTTGCTGATTGATTCGGTTATTATGAAACAAGCGTATAAGAAAAACAGAAATATATATACTGCGTATATTGACTATTGCAAAGCGTTTGATTCTGTACCACATACTTGGCTTATTGATATTCTTTCTATATATAAAATACACCCAACATTAATCCATTTTCTTACAATAGTCATGTCATCGTAGAAAACAACAATCAAATTATACACAGACAACAATTGCATCATCACTGACCTCATCGACATTAAAAGAGGGATTTTTCAAGGCGACTCGTTGAGTCCACTTTGGTTTTGCTTGGCTTTACAACCGCTATCAAGTATGCTTAACAATATGAACAAAGGCTACAACATTAAACAAGGCAATACTATAACATACAAGCTCTCCCATCTCATGTATATGGACGATATAAAACTATACAGCAGCACACCGCAGTCCTTAAAGCACCAACTTAAAACTATAGAATTGTTTAGTAATGACATACACATGGAGTTTGGCCTAAACAAATGCAGAACACAAAGCATAAACAAAGGCAAAAGAGAAATAATTAATTATGCTTTACTAAATGAAGAAGAAATAAAGGGAATGGTAGATGGTGAATTTTACAAATATCTGGGCATGAGACAATCAAGATTACTTGAAGAAAAAATAGTAAAAGAAGATCTAGTCAACAAATACCTTGACAGAATTAAAAAAATAACTAAAACTATGCTACACGGCAAAAATATCATAAAAGCCATCAACACATATGCTGTTCCTTTATTAACGTATTCTTTTGGAGTAATTAATTGGACGGACACAAACATAAAAGATATACAAAGAAAAACTAATAAAATTCTTACCGGAGCCAATATACACCATCCTAGATCCGCTACAGAAAGATTGACGCTACCAAGAATACAAGGGGGAAGAGGCATGATTGATATAGGCAATCAGCAAAATAAACAAAAAAATCTTTTGCGAACATATTTTCTAGAAAAACAACAATCATCAGCACTTCACCAAGCAATTGTTGGTGCCGATGCCGATTATACCCCTTTAAACATGGCAAATAACATAGAGTTTCAAATAACATCTGACAGAGAAAAGATAGAATCCTGGAAAACAAAGCAGTTACACGGAAAACACGCTCATGACTTAAACCAACCACATGTCGATTATACTGCGTCGAACGCTTGGCTGATTCGTGGTGGACTATTTCCGGAAACCGAAGGATTTTTGCTTGCAATACAAGATCAGGTAATATCAACAAAAAATTATAAAAAATACATCATTAAGGATGGCACCCAAAACGACAAGTGCAGGCGATGTCAAACATTCAGTGAAACAATACAACACATAATATCCGGTTGCCCTGTATTAGCTCAAACTGAATACAGGACAAGACATGATAATGTGGGAAAAATTCTGCACCAAGAACTGTGTATTAAATATGGTCTTATAACTGAGAAACTACCATATTACCAATACACCCCAGAAAACGTAATAGAAAATGCAGACATCAAACTATACTGGGATAGAAGCATCCTTACAGATAAGTCTATAAGTCACAATAGACCAGATATTACTTTTGTTGATAAAAATAATAAAGAAGCATATCTCATTGATATAACAATACCCAATGTTGCAAATTTACAGAAAGCTCATGCAGAAAAAATTGAGAAATATGCAAACTTAGCAATGGAACTAAAACAACAATGGAAACTTGACAAAG
>OZ010750.1:42602411-42617411 GCA_963932245.1 Tachinus rufipes | reverse complement strand
ATAATAATAATAATAATAATAATAATAATAATAATAATAATAATAATAATAATAATAATAATAATAATAATAATAATAATAATAATAATAATAATAATAATAATAATAATAATAATAATAATAATAATAATAATAATAATAATAATAATAATAATAATAATAATAATAATAATAATAATAATAATAATAATAATAATATTAATAATAATAATAATAATAATAATAATAATAATAATAATAATAATAATAATAATAATAATAATAATAATAATAATAATAATAATAATAATAATAATAATAATAATAATAATAATAATAATAATAATAATAATAATAATAATAATAATAATAATAATAATAATAATAATAATAATAATAATAATAATAATAATAATAATAATAATAATAATAATAATAATAATAATAATAATAATAATAATAATAATAATAATAATAATAATAATAATAATAATAATAATAATAATAATAATAATAATAATAATAATAATAATAATAATAATAATAATAATAATAATAATAATAATAATAATAATAATAATAATAATAATAATAATAATAATAATAATAATAATAATAATAATAATAATAATAATAATAATAATAATAATAATAATAATAATAATAATAATAATAATAATAATAATAATAATAATAATAATAATAATAATAATAATAATAATAATAATAATAATAATAATAATAATAATAATAATAATAATAATAATAATAATAATAATAATAATAATAATAATAATAATAATAATAATAATAATAATAATAATAATAATAATAATAATAATAATAATAATAATAATAATAATAATAATAATAATAATAATAATAATAATAATAATAATAATAATAATAAAATTTGAGAAACGTGTAGAACTGATCCTTAACACCCTATTAAGTTCAGTTAATAAAATCAAAGCAATTAACACATACGCTATTCCTATATTAACCTACTCATTTGGACTCATAAAATGGTCAAACACCGACCTGGAAAAAGTATCAAGAATAATACGGGTAAGTATGACTAGATACCGTATGAATCACCCGAAATCAGCAATCGAACGCATCACCTTACCAGCGGAAATGGGTGGAATGGGTATACTAGACATAATACAGCAACACCTATCTCAAATCACTTCACTTAGAAAGTATTTTATGAGCAAAGCTACCCACAACATCATGTTTGAAGCAATATGCAAAGCAGATATTAACAATTCGCCACTACACCTGAGCCAGCATGAGCATGAGCATGAACATGAACCGTATGAAATTGAAAGCAAACTGCAAAGATGGAAACAGAAGGAAATCCACGGTACTCACCCGCATCAACTATTATCTGATACAAACGATATTAGCGCCTCTAACATATGGCTAAAACAAGGAGGTTTGTACGCTGAGACAACGGGATTCATGCGAGCCATCCAAGATAGGGTTATATTAACCAAAAACTATCAAAAATACATTATTAAAGAAACATCAATAATTGATAAATGCCGAAGATGCGGAAAACCAAATGAAACCATTGAACACATCACTGGCGGATGCTCGATGTTAGCGAATATGGACTACACGCAGAGACACAACAACATGGCCAAGATTATCCATCAACAGCTAGCCAGAGATTTTATGCTTCTCCCATCTGATACCCCGTACTATAAATATGAACCAACAGATGTACTTGAAAATGATAGGTATAAACTATATTGGGATCGCGAAATAAGAACAGACGTTAAAATAAAAGCAAACAGACCTGACATAGTGGTATATAACAAAGAACAGCAGGAAGTGTCAATCATAGACATTGCAGTACCACTAAACCACAACTTACAATCAACGTATGCCACAAAAATAAATAAATATTTAGAACTGTCTGCAGAAATAAAACAAATGTGGCGATTGAAAGGAGTACGTATATTCCCATTGGTTATATCAACTACAGGAGTCGTTCCGAAAACCTTACTTACTGAACTCGATGCTTTAAAATTACAACACCTGCTTCCAGCAATTAGCAAGACAATCGTACTGGATACATGCCATATTGTCAGACGTTTTCTAAATAACAATTAGGTATGGCTTGATAACAATCCGCCTTGCCTAAATCCCAGCCATTCAAAGAATGAGATTTTTTTTTAGATGAAATAATAATAATAATAATAATAATAATAATAATAATAATAATAATAATAATAATAATAATAATAATAATAATAACCCTTGGGGTTTGTCAGTTCCTCTATGGGTGCGTCCCGTGGGAATCGGGGAGTCTCGCCGGCTTGCCGGAGGGAACTGGGGAAATAAAAATACCCGGCGTGAAACAAAAACTGACACCTTTACAGCGTCTGACCCAGATTGGGCGGCTGTAGGCAACCTGTAGCGTCTGTTCCAGATTGGGCGGCTACAAACGGCGTCTGCGTCCAGGTTAGGATCGGCCGACATACAAACCTGGCAGTAGGTAAAATGCAAAACCCATACAATAATGGAGATACAACCTGTTAATACAGCCTCGGACGCATCAGGGAATAGGGCTGCACCTGATGTGAATGGACAGCCCAACGACGACTTAAGCAATTATCAGGATACCCGTCCTATCGAACGTGCATTAGCTCCCAATGGGTCAGCTACCACAAAGATGGGCAAACCCAGACAACGAATGGCTTGGACAACTGAAGTAAATACAAATGTCATTCGTTGTTATCTCAAAGCAACTAATTTGGAATCGGATATGACACTATATAGAACAAAGATGCATAATTTGTTCAAAACAGTTTACCCTAACACTATAGTTACAGAACAGAGGATTGCAGACCAGCGTAGAGTAATAATGAAAAATAAATTGCTTCCAGACGTATTAATTGAAGAAATAAGAAGACAGGTTATGCTAGAATCTACAGAACAACTAGAAACAATAGAACAACAAGAAGATCAAATACAACAAGAATCACAAGCAACAGAACTACAACAAGAACCAATGGACGAAAATCTTCTATCACAGTCAATAAGCATAATAAACCAAACGCAGGACACAAATATCTTAAATAATATATGCATCCTGACTAACCAATTGTCAGAACAATTTTACAGAAGGCTTATACAATATGGTGGGTCTGACCCAACAAAAAGGCCACCAATCCCCAAACAGAGTTCTTCAATAAAACTTGCTAACACAACTTGTAAAATGAATGTTATCATTAGCAAATACTTGCCTAATACCAACAAGTTTGAAGAACTACACACGGCCATTTACTGTGCAGCTCTGGTTTGCGCAGAACATAATGGGGCTAAAATAAATGAAAACACAACAGAGACCAAAAAGAAAGAACAAATGCATAAATTAAAACCAAGCTGGCAAACCAGATTAGAGTCCAAAATCCAAAAATTAAGATCAAATGTCAACCAGCTACAACAATACAAAGACGGAAAAAGGTCAAACAAACTTAACAAAGAAATTGAAAAAATCTGTAATAACTACAAAATTCACACAAAATATGATGAAGACAATACAAAATTGCATGAGTTTTTGGACACTTTAAAACAAAAATTAACTGCATTATCTAAACGATTAAAAAGATATCTAAACTGTAATCAAAGAAAAAACGATAATAAATTATTTCGGGAAAGGGAAGGCATGTTTTATCGTAGAATAAATTCAAAAAACAATAACCTAGCTACAAGCGAAATTCCAAACAAAAACGACATTGAAAACTATTGGTTTAATTTATGGTCACAAGATGTAGTACATAACAATACAGCAAGCTGGATAAAAACAGAAAAGAAAAACTCAGAAGCCATAAAAAAAATGCAGTTTAATTCTATAAATGAAATTGAACTAAATAATATAATTAAAAATACACATAATTGGAAAGCGCCTGGAGTAGATGGTATTCATAATTACTGGTACAAAAGATTTCAAGCTACACATGTCTATTTAACAAAATATATAAACGAATTCATCAACAACCCCAACGGCATACCCGCATTCTTAACTCAAGGAATTACATTTCTTCAAAAAAAAAGAAGGGAATTTAAAAGACCCTAGCAACTACAGGCCAATAACATGCTTACCGACAATCTACAAAATAATAACTGCCTGTATAAGCAATTTAATATACACACACTGCGAAAATAACAATATATTAGCAGAACAACAAAAAGGCTCTAGAAAAAAGTCTCAAGGATGCAAAGAACAGTTGCTGATTGATTCGGTTATTATGAAACAAGCGTATAAGAAAAACAGAAATATATATACTGCGTATATTGACTATTGCAAAGCGTTTGATTCTGTACCACATACTTGGCTTATTGATATTCTTTCTATATATAAAATACACCCAACATTAATCCATTTTCTTACAATAGTCATGTCATCGTAGAAAACAACAATCAAATTATACACAGACAACAATTGCATCATCACTGACCTCATCGACATTAAAAGAGGGATTTTTCAAGGCGACTCGTTGAGTCCACTTTGGTTTTGCTTGGCTTTACAACCGCTATCAAGTATGCTTAACAATATGAACAAAGGCTACAACATTAAACAAGGCAATACTATAACATACAAGCTCTCCCATCTCATGTATATGGACGATATAAAACTATACAGCAGCACACCGCAGTCCTTAAAGCACCAACTTAAAACTATAGAATTGTTTAGTAATGACATACACATGGAGTTTGGCCTAAACAAATGCAGAACACAAAGCATAAACAAAGGCAAAAGAGAAATAATTAATTATGCTTTACTAAATGAAGAAGAAATAAAGGGAATGGTAGATGGTGAATTTTACAAATATCTGGGCATGAGACAATCAAGATTACTTGAAGAAAAAATAGTAAAAGAAGATCTAGTCAACAAATACCTTGACAGAATTAAAAAAATAACTAAAACTATGCTACACGGCAAAAATATCATAAAAGCCATCAACACATATGCTGTTCCTTTATTAACGTATTCTTTTGGAGTAATTAATTGGACGGACACAAACATAAAAGATATACAAAGAAAAACTAATAAAATTCTTACCGGAGCCAATATACACCATCCTAGATCCGCTACAGAAAGATTGACGCTACCAAGAATACAAGGGGGAAGAGGCATGATTGATATAGGCAATCAGCAAAATAAACAAAAAAATCTTTTGCGAACATATTTTCTAGAAAAACAACAATCATCAGCACTTCACCAAGCAATTGTTGGTGCCGATGCCGATTATACCCCTTTAAACATGGCAAATAACATAGAGTTTCAAATAACATCTGACAGAGAAAAGATAGAATCCTGGAAAACAAAGCAGTTACACGGAAAACACGCTCATGACTTAAACCAACCACATGTCGATTATACTGCGTCGAACGCTTGGCTGATTCGTGGTGGACTATTTCCGGAAACCGAAGGATTTTTGCTTGCAATACAAGATCAGGTAATATCAACAAAAAATTATAAAAAATACATCATTAAGGATGGCACCCAAAACGACAAGTGCAGGCGATGTCAAACATTCAGTGAAACAATACAACACATAATATCCGGTTGCCCTGTATTAGCTCAAACTGAATACAGGACAAGACATGATAATGTGGGAAAAATTCTGCACCAAGAACTGTGTATTAAATATGGTCTTATAACTGAGAAACTACCATATTACCAATACACCCCAGAAAACGTAATAGAAAATGCAGACATCAAACTATACTGGGATAGAAGCATCCTTACAGATAAGTCTATAAGTCACAATAGACCAGATATTACTTTTGTTGATAAAAATAATAAAGAAGCATATCTCATTGATATAACAATACCCAATGTTGCAAATTTACAGAAAGCTCATGCAGAAAAAATTGAGAAATATGCAAACTTAGCAATGGAACTAAAACAACAATGGAAACTTGACAAAGTTTGTACAGTTCCTATAATAATATCGGCAAATGCAATCATACCTTTAACGCTTCATGATTCTCTTCTACGACTTCACATTGACAAAGACATCTTCGTCCATATGCAACGCGCTGTAATCCTTGGTACATGCAGCACAGTAAGAAAATTTTTACAATAAATTTCTTTCTACTCTGGCTTAAATAGCCCGTAGAATAGAAAAAACACCGTGAATAACACGAGAAAAAACAAGAACATAATAATAATAATAATAATAATAATAATAATAATAATAATAATAATAATAATAATAATAATAATAATAATAATAATAATAATAATAATAATAATAATAATAATAATAATAATAATAATAATAATAATAATAATAATAATAATAATAATAATAATAATAATAATAATAATAATAATAATAATAATAATAATAATAATAATAATAATAATAATAATAATAATAATAATAATAATAATAATAATAATAATAATAATAATAATAATAATAATAATAATAATAATAATAATAATAATAATAATAATAATAATAATAATAATAATAATAATAATAATAATAATAATAATAATAATAATAATAATAATAATAATAATAATAATAATAATAATAATAATAATAATAATAATAATAATAATAATAATAATAATAATAATAATAATAATAATAATAATAATAATAATAATAATAATAATAATAATAATAATAATAATAATAATAATAATAATAATAATAATAATAATAATAATAATAATAATAATAATAATAATAATAATAATAATAATAATAATAATAAGTTTTTAACTGCCACTATGTCTTCTTGGCAAACTATAATAAAATTATACAAAGAAAATAATTACATAATTACTGATCCAATTAAGATAAACAGAGGAATATATCAAGGTGACTCATTAAGCCCACTTTGGTTCTGCTTAGCATTACAACCTCTTTCAAATATGCTTAATAAAACTACTTATGGATTCAATATTAAAAACAACAGAAGAACTATCTACAATTTAACTCATCTTATATATATGGATGACATAAAATTATACAGCAGTACTCAACAAAATCTAGCACATTTGTTAAAAACTGTTGAGGTTTTTAGTATTGACATTCGCATGAAAATGGGTCTTGATAAATGCAGAACACAAAGTATTAACAAAGGTAAACGTGAATTATTAAACTACCAACTACAAAATGACCAAGAAATAAAAGGACTTTTAGAAGATGAAGTATACAAATATTTAGGAATGAACCAATCAAAATTAATTGATCAAAAACAAACAAAAAAAGACATAACAGAAAAATATCTTGAACGAATTAAAAAAATAACTAAAACTAAGTTAAATGGCAAAAACATTATGAAAGCAATTAATAGTTATTCAATTCCCATACTTATATATTCTTTTGGTATAATAAATTGGACAAATACAGAAATTAAAGATTTAGAAAGAAAAACTAATAAATTACTAACTTTGGCAAATTTTCATCATCCTAGATCAGCAACAGAAAGATTAACATTACCAAGAAAAAGTGGTGGAAGAGGTATAATCGATATACAAAATATGCATCACAAACAAAAAATAAAAATTCGAAAATATTTTTATGACAAAATAGAAACATCAGAACTACATCGAATTATAATCAATGCTGACGAAAACTACACACCATTAAATATGGCTAACTTAATAGAATTTAGAATTACAACAATTGATGAAAAAATAGAATCTTGGAAAGAGAAAGCATTACATGGCAAACATTTACAAGAACTAATCCAAGCTCATGTTGATTTCACAGCATCAAACGCTTGGTTAACTTATGGAGCACTCTTCCCTGAAACTGAAGGATTTTTAATAGCAATTCAAGATCAAGTGATTAAAACAAAAAATTATCAAAAATTCATTATCAAAGACGGAACACAAGACGACAAATGTAGAAAGTGCAAAACACATAACGAAAATATTCAGCACATAATATCAAGTTGCTCTATTATTGCAAATACCGACTATAAAAATAGACATGATAATGTAGCTAAAATTATTCACCAAGAGCTTGCATTTCAAAATTCTATAGTAACTAATAAAAGACCATATTATAAATATACGCCAGATAAAGTTTTGGAAAATGAAAATTACAAATTAACGGATCAATCAATAAGCCACAACCGCCCGGATATAACGTTTGTCGATAAAATTAATAAAATTGCGTTTTTGATTGATATTACAATACCGAGTTCAAACAATTTACAAAAGTCTTACACGGAAAAAATTACTAAGTATACAAATTTATCTATAGAAATTGAACAACTTTGGAGCATGAAAAAAATACGTATAATTCCTATTGTGATATCTGCTACCGGCATCATTCCAATAACATTACATGGCGCCTTGAAAGAATTAAAGCTGGATAAAAGAATCTACATTCAATTGCAGCGTGCAGTTATATTAGATACCTGCAGCACCGTTAGAAAATTTTTAAAATAATAAAAAATATAATATATTTATTTACTTTAACCGAAAGGTTCGTAAATTAATTTATCTTCCGTATTATGTATTACGAGTTTTGAAAAATAAAAATAATAATAATAATAATAATAATATTAATAATAATAATAATAATAATAATAATAATAATAATAATAATAATAATAATAATAATAATAATAATAATAATAATAATAATAATAATAATAATAATAATAATAATAATAATAATAATAATAATAATAATAATAATAATAATAATAATAATAATAATAATAATAATAATAATAATAATAATAATAATAATAATAATAATAATAATAATAATAATAATAATAATAATAATAATAATAATAATAATAATAATAATAATAATAATAATAATAATAATAATAATAATAATAATAATAATAATAATAATAATAATAATAATAATAATAATAATAATAATAATAATAATAATAATAATAATAATAATAATAATAATAATAATAATAATAATAATAATAATAATAATAATAATAATAATAATAATAATAATAATAATAATAATAATAATAATAATAATAATAATAATAATAATAATAATAATAATAATAATAATAATAATAATAATAATAATAATAATAATAATAATAATAATAATAATAATAATAATAATAATAATAATAATAATAATAATAATAATAATAATAATAATAATAATAATAATAATAATAATAATAATAATAATAATAATAATAATAATAATAATAATAATAATAATAATAATAATAATAATAATAATAATAATAATAATAATAATAATAATAATAATAATAATAATAATAATAATAATAATAATAATAATAATAATAATAATAATAATAATAATAATAATAATAATAATAATAATAATAATAATAATAATAATAATAATAATAATAATAATAATAATAATAATAATAATAATAATAATAATAATAATAATAATAATAATAATAATAATAATAATAATAATAATAATAATAATAATAATAATAATAATAATAATAATAATAATAATAATAATAATAATAATAATAATAATAATAATAATAATAATAATAATAATAATAATAATAATAATAATAATAATAATAATAATAATAATAATAATAATAATAATAATAATAATAATAATAATAATAATAATAATAATAATAATAATAATAATAATAATAATAATAATAATAATAATAATAATAATAATAATAATAATAATAATAATAATAATAATAATAATAATAATAATAATAATAATAATAATAATAATAATAATAATAATAATAATAATAATAATAATAAAATTTGAGAAACGTGTAGAACTGAAGAAACGTGTAGAACTGATCCTTAACACCCTATTAAGTTCAGTTAATAAAATCAAAGCAATTAACACATACGCTATTCCTATATTAACCTACTCATTTGGACTCATAAAATGGTCAAACACCGACCTGGAAAAAGTATCAAGAATAATACGGGTAAGTATGACTAGATACCGTATGAATCACCCGAAATCAGCAATCGAACGCATCACCTTACCAGCGGAAATGGGTGGAATGGGTATACTAGACATAATACAGCAACACCTATCTCAAATCACTTCACTTAGAAAGTATTTTATGAGCAAAGCTACCCACAACATCATGTTTGAAGCAATATGCAAAGCAGATATTAACAATTCGCCACTACACCTGAGCCAGCATGAGCATGAGCATGAACATGAACCGTATGAAATTGAAAGCAAACTGCAAAGATGGAAACAGAAGGAAATCCACGGTACTCACCCGCATCAACTATTATCTGATACAAACGATATTAGCGCCTCTAACATATGGCTAAAACAAGGAGGTTTGTACGCTGAGACAACGGGATTCATGCGAGCCATCCAAGATAGGGTTATATTAACCAAAAACTATCAAAAATACATTATTAAAGAAACATCAATAATTGATAAATGCCGAAGATGCGGAAAACCAAATGAAACCATTGAACACATCACTGGCGGATGCTCGATGTTAGCGAATATGGACTACACGCAGAGACACAACAACATGGCCAAGATTATCCATCAACAGCTAGCCAGAGATTTTATGCTTCTCCCATCTGATACCCCGTACTATAAATATGAACCAACAGATGTACTTGAAAATGATAGGTATAAACTATATTGGGATCGCGAAATAAGAACAGACGTTAAAATAAAAGCAAACAGACCTGACATAGTGGTATATAACAAAGAACAGCAGGAAGTGTCAATCATAGACATTGCAGTACCACTAAACCACAACTTACAATCAACGTATGCCACAAAAATAAATAAATATTTAGAACTGTCTGCAGAAATAAAACAAATGTGGCGATTGAAAGGAGTACGTATATTCCCATTGGTTATATCAACTACAGGAGTCGTTCCGAAAACCTTACTTACTGAACTCGATGCTTTAAAATTACAACACCTGCTTCCAGCAATTAGCAAGACAATCGTACTGGATACATGCCATATTGTCAGACGTTTTCTAAATAACAATTAGGTATGGCTTGATAACAATCCGCCTTGCCTAAATCCCAGCCATTCAAAGAATGAGATTTTTTTTTAGATGAAATAATAATAATAATAATAATAATAATAATAATAATAATAATAATAATAATAATAATAATAATAATAATAATAATAATAACCCTTGGGGTTTGTCAGTTCCTCTATGGGTGCGTCCCGTGGGAATCGGGGAGTCTCGCCGGCTTGCCGGAGGGAACTGGGGAAATAAAAATACCCGGCGTGAAACAAAAACTGACACCTTTACAGCGTCTGACCCAGATTGGGCGGCTGTAGGCAACCTGTAGCGTCTGTTCCAGATTGGGCGGCTACAAACGGCGTCTGCGTCCAGGTTAGGATCGGCCGACATACAAACCTGGCAGTAGGTAAAATGCAAAACCCATACAATAATGGAGATACAACCTGTTAATACAGCCTCGGACGCATCAGGGAATAGGGCTGCACCTGATGTGAATGGACAGCCCAACGACGACTTAAGCAATTATCAGGATACCCGTCCTATCGAACGTGCATTAGCTCCCAATGGGTCAGCTACCACAAAGATGGGCAAACCCAGACAACGAATGGCTTGGACAACTGAAGTAAATACAAATGTCATTCGTTGTTATCTCAAAGCAACTAATTTGGAATCGGATATGACACTATATAGAACAAAGATGCATAATTTGTTCAAAACAGTTTACCCTAACACTATAGTTACAGAACAGAGGATTGCAGACCAGCGTAGAGTAATAATGAAAAATAAATTGCTTCCAGACGTATTAATTGAAGAAATAAGAAGACAGGTTATGCTAGAATCTACAGAACAACTAGAAACAATAGAACAACAAGAAGATCAAATACAACAAGAATCACAAGCAACAGAACTACAACAAGAACCAATGGACGAAAATCTTCTATCACAGTCAATAAGCATAATAAACCAAACGCAGGACACAAATATCTTAAATAATATATGCATCCTGACTAACCAATTGTCAGAACAATTTTACAGAAGGCTTATACAATATGGTGGGTCTGACCCAACAAAAAGGCCACCAATCCCCAAACAGAGTTCTTCAATAAAACTTGCTAACACAACTTGTAAAATGAATGTTATCATTAGCAAATACTTGCCTAATACCAACAAGTTTGAAGAACTACACACGGCCATTTACTGTGCAGCTCTGGTTTGCGCAGAACATAATGGGGCTAAAATAAATGAAAACACAACAGAGACCAAAAAGAAAGAACAAATGCATAAATTAAAACCAAGCTGGCAAACCAGATTAGAGTCCAAAATCCAAAAATTAAGATCAAATGTCAACCAGCTACAACAATACAAAGACGGAAAAAGGTCAAACAAACTTAACAAAGAAATTGAAAAAATCTGTAATAACTACAAAATTCACACAAAATATGATGAAGACAATACAAAATTGCATTAAAACAAAAATTAACTGCATTATCTAAACGATTAAAAAGATATCTAAACTGTAATCAAAGAAAAAACGATAATAAATTATTTCGGGAAAGGGAAGGCATGTTTTATCGTAGAATAAATTCAAAAAACAATAACCTAGCTACAAGCGAAATTCCAAACAAAAACGACATTGAAAACTATTGGTTTAATTTATGGTCACAAGATGTAGTACATAACAATACAGCAAGCTGGATAAAAACAGAAAAGAAAAACTCAGAAGCCATAAAAAAAATGCAGTTTAATTCTATAAATGAAATTGAACTAAATAATATAATTAAAAATACACATAATTGGAAAGCGCCTGGAGTAGATGGTATTCATAATTACTGGTACAAAAGATTTCAAGCTACACATGTCTATTTAACAAAATATATAAACGAATTCATCAACAACCCCAACGGCATACCCGCATTCTTAACTCAAGGAATTACATTTCTTCAAAAAAAAAGAAGGGAATTTAAAAGACCCTAGCAACTACAGGCCAATAACATGCTTACCGACAATCTACAAAATAATAACTGCCTGTATAAGCAATTTAATATACACACACTGCGAAAATAACAATATATTAGCAGAACAACAAAAAGGCTCTAGAAAAAAGTCTCAAGGATGCAAAGAACAGTTGCTGATTGATTCGGTTATTATGAAACAAGCGTATAAGAAAAACAGAAATATATATACTGCGTATATTGACTATTGCAAAGCGTTTGATTCTGTACCACATACTTGGCTTATTGATATTCTTTCTATATATAAAATACACCCAACATTAATCCATTTTCTTACAATAGTCATGTCATCGTAGAAAACAACAATCAAATTATACACAGACAACAATTGCATCATCACTGACCTCATCGACATTAAAAGAGGGATTTTTCAAGGCGACTCGTTGAGTCCACTTTGGTTTTGCTTGGCTTTACAACCGCTATCAAGTATGCTTAACAATATGAACAAAGGCTACAACATTAAACAAGGCAATACTATAACATACAAGCTCTCCCATCTCATGTATATGGACGATATAAAACTATACAGCAGCACACCGCAGTCCTTAAAGCACCAACTTAAAACTATAGAATTGTTTAGTAATGACATACACATGGAGTTTGGCCTAAACAAATGCAGAACACAAAGCATAAACAAAGGCAAAAGAGAAATAATTAATTATGCTTTACTAAATGAAGAAGAAATAAAGGGAATGGTAGATGGTGAATTTTACAAATATCTGGGCATGAGACAATCAAGATTACTTGAAGAAAAAATAGTAAAAGAAGATCTAGTCAACAAATACCTTGACAGAATTAAAAAAATAACTAAAACTATGCTACACGGCAAAAATATCATAAAAGCCATCAACACATATGCTGTTCCTTTATTAACGTATTCTTTTGGAGTAATTAATTGGACGGACACAAACATAAAAGATATACAAAGAAAAACTAATAAAATTCTTACCGGAGCCAATATACACCATCCTAGATCCGCTACAGAAAGATTGACGCTACCAAGAATACAAGGGGGAAGAGGCATGATTGATATAGGCAATCAGCAAAATAAACAAAAAAATCTTTTGCGAACATATTTTCTAGAAAAACAACAATCATCAGCACTTCACCAAGCAATTGTTGGTGCCGATGCCGATTATACCCCTTTAAACATGGCAAATAACATAGAGTTTCAAATAACATCTGACAGAGAAAAGATAGAATCCTGGAAAACAAAGCAGTTACACGGAAAACACGCTCATGACTTAAACCAACCACATGTCGATTATACTGCGTCGAACGCTTGGCTGATTCGTGGTGGACTATTTCCGGAAACCGAAGGATTTTTGCTTGCAATACAAGATCAGGTAATATCAACAAAAAATTATAAAAAATACATCATTAAGGATGGCACCCAAAACGACAAGTGCAGGCGATGTCAAACATTCAGTGAAACAATACAACACATAATATCCGGTTGCCCTGTATTAGCTCAAACTGAATACAGGACAAGACATGATAATGTGGGAAAAATTCTGCACCAAGAACTGTGTATTAAATATGGTCTTATAACTGAGAAACTACCATATTACCAATACACCCCAGAAAACGTAATAGAAAATGCAGACATCAAACTATACTGGGATAGAAGCATCCTTACAGATAAGTCTATAAGTCACAATAGACCAGATATTACTTTTGTTGATAAAAATAATAAAGAAGCATATCTCATTGATATAACAATACCCAATGTTGCAAATTTACAGAAAGCTCATGCAGAAAAAATTGAGAAATATGCAAACTTAGCAATGGAACTAAAACAACAATGGAAACTTGACAAAGTTTGTACAGTTCCTATAATAATATCGGCAAATGCAATCATACCTTTAACGCTTCATGATTCTCTTCTACGACTTCACATTGACAAAGACATCTTCGTCCATATGCAACGCGCTGTAATCCTTGGTACATGCAGCACAGTAAGAAAATTTTTACAATAAATTTCTTTCTACTCTGGCTTAAATAGCCCGTAGAATAGAAAAAACAC
>OZ010750.1:42594911-42597411 GCA_963932245.1 Tachinus rufipes | reverse complement strand
GCAGCACCGTTAGAAAATTTTTAAAATAATAAAAAATATAATATATTTATTTACTTTAACCGAAAGGGTTCGTAAATTAATTTATCTTCCGTATTATGTAGTACGAGTTATGAAAAATAAAAATAATAATAATAATAATAATAATAATAATAATAATAATAATAATAATAATAATAATAATAATAATAATAATAAAATAATAATAATAATAATAATAATAATAATAATAATAATAATAATAATAATAATAATAATAATAATAATAATAATAATAATAATAATAATAATAATAATAATAATAATAATAATAATAATAATAATAATAATAATAATAATAATAATAATAATAATAATAATAATAATAATAATAATAATAATAATAATAATAATAATAATAATAATAATAATAATAATAATAATAATAATAATAATAATAATAATAATAATAATAATAATAATAATAATAATAATAATAATAATAATAATAATAATAATAATAATAATAATAATAATAATAATAATAATAATAATAATAATAATAATAATAATAATAATAATAATAATAATAATAATAATAATAATAATAATAATAATAATAATAATAATAATAATAATAATAATAATAATAATAATAATAATAATAATAATAATAATAATAATAATAATAATAATAATAATAATAATAATAATAATAATAATAATAATAATAATAATAATAATAATAATAATAATAATAATAATAATAATAATAATAATAATAATAATAATAATAATAATAATAATAATAATAATAATAATAATAATAATAATAATAATAATAATAATAATAATAATAATAATAATAATAATAATAATAATAATAATAATAATAATAATAATAATAATAATAATAATAATAATAATAATAATAATAATAATAATAATAATAATAATAATAATAATAATAATAATAATAATAATAATAATAATAATAATAATAATAATAATAATAATAATAATAATAATAATAATAATAATAATAATAATAATAATAATAATAATAATAATAATAATAATAATAATAATAATAATAATAATAATAATAATAATAATAATAATAATAATAATAATAATAATAATAATAATAATAATAATAATAATAATAATAATAATAATAATAATAATAATAATAATAATAATAATAATAATAATAATAATAATAATAATAATAATAATAATAATAATAATAATAATAATAATAATAATAATAATAATAATAATAATAATAATAATAATAATAATAATAATAATAATAATAATAATAATAATAATAATAATAATAATAATAATAATAATAATAATAATAATAATAATAATAATAATAATAATAATAATAATAATAATAATAATAATAATAATAATAATAATAATAATAATAATAATAATAATAATAATAATAATAATAATAATAATAATAATAATAATAATAATAATAATAATAATAATAATAATAATAATAATAATAATAATAATAATAATAATAATAATAATAATAATAATAATAATAATAATAATAATAATAATAATAATAATAATAATAATAATAATAATAATAATAATAATAATAATAATAATAATAATAATAATAATAATAATAATAATAATAATAATAATAATAATAATAATAATAATAATAATAATAATAATAATAATAATAATAATAATAATAATAATAATAATAATAATAATAATAATAATAATAATAATAATAATAATAATAATAATAATAATAATAATAATAATAATAATAATAATAATAATAATAATAATAATAATAATAATAATAATAATAATAATAATAATAATAATAATAATAATAATAATAATAATAATAATAATAATAATAATAATAATAATAATAATAATAATAATAATAATAATAATAATAATAATAATAATAATAATAATAATAATAATAATAATAATAATAATAATAATAATAATAATAATAATAATAATAATAATAATAATAATAATAATAATAATAATAATAATAATAATAATAATAATAATAATAATAATAATAATAATAATAATAATAATAATAATAATAATAATAATAATAATAATAATAATAATAATAATAATAATAATAATAATAATAATAATAATAATAATAATAATAATAATAATAATAATAATAATAATAATAATAATAATAATAATAATAATAATAATAATAATAATAATAATAATAATAATAATAATAATAATAATAATAATAATAATAATAATAATAATAATAATAATAATAATAATAATAATAATAATAATAATAATAATAATAATAATAATAATAATAATAATAATAATAATAATAATAATAATAATAATAATAATAATAATAATAATAATAATAATAATAATAATAATAATAATAATAATAATAATAATAATAATAATAATAATAATAATAATAATAATAATAATAATAATAATAATAATAATAATAATAATAATA
>OZ010750.1:41822411-41847411 GCA_963932245.1 Tachinus rufipes | reverse complement strand
GTATAACTTACAGATATTATTTTTCAAGAACAGATTGCGGAACATATTTATAGTAAGGTTCTTTTTTACTTATTAGTTTGTATTTATAGGCTAACTCTTGATGTACAATTTTAGCTGCAGCATTGTGTCGTTCTACGTACTGTGTCGGTGCTAATATTCTGCATCCGTTTGTAATATGTTCTATCGTCTCTGGGTCTGTATTACATTTTCTGCATTTATCGGTTTTATTAGCTGGATCTTTTAATATGTACCTTTGGTAGCTTCGAGTATTTATTACTTTGTCTTGAATTGCTTGAATAAATCCTTCCGTTTCGGGGTATAGTTGTCCAATTTGCAAATATTTAAATGTTTTGTCTTTATCCACTTCATCTTTATGAGAATGGTTGTAGTATCTCCCATGCAGTTGTTTTGATGCCCACTTACTAATATTGTCTTGTTTAATAGACATGGGTTCTTTGATAATAAGATTTATGTTTTTTAAACATAAAGGGGTATAATTGTTGTCTGCTTTTATTATGGCTTGATGTAAGTGACTGTCTTTTCCTTGAGTAAAAGTAGCTTCTAAGATTTGCAACTTGTTTATTATGTACGCTATAAATGTCAGATTATTCCTCTTCCACCTTCTGTTCTTGGGAGATTAATGCGTTCTATACATGCATTTGGATGGTGCATTTTATAATTGGGTTAGCATTGTTCTTGTTGTTCTATTTAATGAGTCTAGATCAGTATCAGACCATTTAATAATTCCAAAGGAATAGGTAAGTATAGGTATAGCATATGTGTTAATGGCTTTGCTTAGGTTTTTGGAGTTTAAATATGTTTTTAGTATTTGCTTCAGTCGAGATGAATAAGCTTTACTTAGCGCTGTTTTTAGTTGCGTGTGATTTAGTTTAGTTGTTTGCTCAAAACCTAAATACTTGTATGTTTCCTTCCTGTTCCATTGATTGTATTGTTTTATTATTAGAGTTTTATACCTTCTGTTTTTGTCCATTTACCTTTTTCTATTGCGTTGACTTTGCATTTGTTTAAAACCAAATTCCATATTAATATCTTTTGACACTTGTTCAGTTATCCGTATTAGCGATGTTAGTTGTGTCTTACTGCTTGCGTACAGCTTTATATCATCCATATAGAAAATATGATTTATTTTATGCAAGGCTATTTTGTTAGATTTAATTTGAAACCCGTAATTGGTTTCATTTAATAGCTCAGATAGTGGGTTAAGACATAAACAAAACCAAAGAGCACTTAAGGAATCACCCTGAAACATACCTCTTCGTATGGAAACTAAATCACTTTCAAATGAACTGTCTGAAGTTTTTAAGCAAAGTCTTGTTTGCCATGTTTGCATAATCTGCTTAAGAAAATTTGACACAGTTGGGTTTATATGATATATATCAAGGATTTCTAAGAGCCAACTATGTGGGACACTATCAAAAGCCTTTTTATAATCAATAAAGGTTTCAAATAGGTTTCGATGTTGTGTTTGTGTTTGTTTTAGTATTACACTATCTATGGTTAGTTGTTCTTTACATCCTTGGCATTTTTTCCGACATCCTTTTTGTTCTTCGGTCATAATTTTAAATTTTAGAGATGTGATTTTGAATATTTTGAGTAATAACAGCTGTTATAATTTTTGTATAAAGTTGGAAGACAAGTTATCGGGCGATAGTTAGCTGGATTTTTTGTTTGTTCATTTTTTGGGATTAAGTATGTTACACCTTGAGTTAGAAAAGCAGGCATACTGTTTGGATTATGAAGTAGTTGAGTTTATGTGTTGAGCTAATGCGTTTGTGAGTAGATGTTAACTCTTTAAACCAAATAGTTATGAATTTATGTCTAAACCCGGAGCTTTCCAGTTATGTAAGTTATAATCTCTTTTAGTTCTTCTTCATTTATACTTATATTTATATTATTGTCGTTAGTGATATGATTATATTTGGCTTTTATGTTTTTAATCCAATCTGCTTCTCTGTTATAGTCTATGTTGTTTGACCAAATGCTTTTCCAAAAATTAGTAATTTCTTCTTTATCTGGCATATCTGATTTAAGAAGAGTTTTGTTAGTTTGGTTTAAATTACTGTAAAATGCCTTTTCATTGTTTTGGAATAAGAGGTTTTGTTTTTTTCGTTTGTTGCTTTTTATGTAACTTCTTAGTCTTTCTGCATATACACATAACTTTTGTTTTTGTGTGTCAAGTATATCTACTATTTGTGCTTGTGTTATATTGTCACTATTAGAGATTAAATGTTTAAGATGTTTATAAACATTTTTTGTAACATTGTTTTGTGATATTTGTGTTAGCCGACCTATATCTTGTCTAAGTTGATTTATTTTGTGTTCTAGTCGCTGTTGCCATTTTGGAGTGCTTTGTTTATAGTTGTTTTGTTCATTAACCGGTATTTGATTACATAGTTTTAATACTGTATATGCAGCGCAGTATATTATTGAATGCAAAGCTTCAATATTAGTTGCGTTATTAACATGATGTTCGATTGTTTTGTTAACGTTTTTAACAATTGCCAATGATTGTTTATTTATTCTTAGTTTTGGTAAACTTGGCCTCTGCGTTGTGTTAGCATCCGTCCATTTTATAAGAGATGCTTCAAATTCAAGATGTACAGAATCTGCGTTGCCGTAACTAGAATCAGATAGTTGAATGTTAGAGTTTTGTTCATTTTCATCAGCAATGTTTGTGTTTATTTCTTCATTTATTGGTGATTTTTGGTTATGAACTTCTATTTCTGTTATAGGGTTGTTAGTAATATTTAGTTCTTCTGTAAGAGTAATTTTTATATGTTCTATTTCAAATTGCGTTAGTCTATTATTTTTTATTATTACTCGTTTTTGGTCACATAATCTCTGTTCTGTAATATAGTCCCGATATTCAGGGTAGTATTTTAAAAATAGTGTCCGCATAGTTGATCTATAACCTGTGGCAATGGTTTCCATGTTTGTCGCTTTAAAGTAACAACGCATAACTGTTAGGTTCATTTCTTTAGACCATGTCATACGTTGTCTACGAATACCTGCCTTGGTGGTTGCTGGCTGATTAGCTGGCAAAACACTTTCGGAGGGTGCAGTTTGATGCTCTTGGTTTCTGCAATCAGTTTCGGCTGTATTATTTTTATTATTATTATTATTATTATTATTATTATTATTATTATTATTATTATTATTATTATTATTATTATTATTATTATTATTATTATTATTATTATTATTATTATTATTATTATTATTATTATTATTATTATTATTATTATTATTATTATTATTATTATTATTATTATTATTATTATTATTATTATTATTATTATTATTATTATTATTATTATTATTATTATTATTATTATTATTATTATTATTATTATTATTATTATTATTATTATTATTATTATTATTATTATTATTATTATTATTATTATTATTATTATTATTATTATTATTATTATTATTATTATTATTATTATTATTATTATTATTATTATTATTATTATTATTATTATTATTATTATTATTATTATTATTATTATTATTATTATTATTATTATTATTATTATTATTATTATTATTATTATTATTATTATTATTATTATTATTATTATTATTATTATTATTATTATTATTATTATTATTATTATTATTATTATTATTATTATTATTATTATTATTATTATTATTATTATTATTATTATTATTATTATTATTATTATTATTATTATTATTATTATTATTATTATTATTATTATTATTATTATTATTATTATTATTATTATTATTATTATTATTATTATTATTATTATTATTATTATTATTATTATTATTATTATTATTATTATTATTATTATTATTATTATTATTATTATTATTATTATTATTATTATTATTATTATTATTATTATTATTATTATTATTATTATTATTATTATTATTATTATTATTATTATTTTTATTTTTCAAAACTCGTAATACATAATACGGAAGATAAATTAATTTACGAACCTTTCGGTTAAAGTAAATAAATATATTATATTTTTTATTATTTTAAAAAATTTCTAACGGTGCTGCAGGTATCTAATATAACTGCACGCTGCAATTGAATGTAGATTCTTTTATCCAGCTTTAAATCTTTCAAGGCGCCATGTAATGTTATTGGAATGATGCCGGTAGCAGATATCACAATAGGAATTATACGTATTTTTTTCATGCTCCAAAGTTGTTCAATTTCTATAGATAAATTTGTATACTTAGTAATTTTTTCCGTGTAAGACTTTTGTAAATTGTTTGAACTCGGTATTGTAATATCAATCAAAAACGCAATTTTATTAATTTTATCGACAAACGTTATATCCGGGCGGTTGTGGCTTATTGATTGATCCGTTAAAATTGTTCTATCCCAATATAATTTGTAATTTTCATTTTCCAAAACTTTATCTGGCGTATATTTATAATATGGTCTTTTATTAGTTACTATAGAATTTTGAAATGCAAGCTCTTGGTGAATAATTTTAGCTACATTATCATGTCTATTTTTATAGTCGGTATTTGCAATAATAGAGCAACTTGATATTATGTGCTGAATATTTTCGTTATGTGTTTTGCACTTTCTACATTTGTCGTCTTGTGTTCCGTCTTTGATAATGAATTTTTGATAATTTTTTGTTTTAATCACTTGATCTTGAATTGCTATTAAAAATCCTTCAGTTTCAGGGAAGAGTGCTCCATAAGTTAACCAAGCGTTTGATGCTGTGAAATCAACATGAGCTTGGATTAGTTCTTGTAAATGTTTGCCATGTAATGCTTTCTCTTTCCAAGATTCTATTTTTTCATCAATTGTTGTAATTCTAAATTCTATTAAGTTAGCCATATTTAATGGTGTGTAGTTTTCGTCAGCATTGATTATAATTCGATGTAGTTCTGATGTTTCTATTTTGTCATAAAAATATTTTCGAATTTTTATTTTTTGTTTGTGATGCATATTTTGTATATCGATTATACCTCTTCCACCACTTTTTCTTGGTAATGTTAATCTTTCTGTTGCTGATCTAGGATGATGAAAATTTGCCAAAGTTAGTAATTTATTAGTTTTTCTTTCTAAATCTTTAATTTCTGTATTTGTCCAATTTATTATACCAAAAGAATATATAAGTATGGGAATTGAATAACTATTAATTGCTTTCATAATGTTTTTGCCATTTAACTTAGTTTTAGTTATTTTTTTAATTCGTTCAAGATATTTTTCTGTTATATCTTTTTTTGTTTGTTTTTGATCAATTAATTTTGATTGGTTCATTCCTAAATATTTGTATACTTCATCTTCTAAAAGTCCTTTTATTTCTTGGTCATTTTGTAGTTGGTAGTTTAATAATTCACGTTTATCTTTGTTAATACTTTGTGTTCTGCATTTATCAAGACCCATTTTCATGCGAATGTCAATACTAAAAACCTCAACAGTTTTTAACAAATGTGCTAGATTTTGTTGAGTACTGCTGTATAATTTTATGTCATCCATATATATAAGATGAGTTAAATTGTAGATAGTTCTTCTGTTGTTTTTAATATTGAATCCATAAGTAGTTTTATTAAGCATATTTGAAAGAGGTTGTAATGCTAAGCAGAACCAAAGTGGGCTTAATGAGTCACCTTGATATATTCCTCTGTTTATCTTAATTGGATCAGTAATTATGTAATTATTTTCATTGTATAATTTTATTATAGTTTGCCAAGAAGACATAGTGGCAGTTAAAAACTTTATAATAATAGGATCAATTTTATAAATTTTAAGAATTTCAACAAGCCATGTATGAGGTACTGAGTCAAAAGCTTTACAGTAGTCAATGTATGCAGTGTAAATATTTCGTTTCTTTTTGTATGCTTGTTTCATTATTACTGAATCAATTATAAGTTGTTCTTTGCAACCTAGCGATAATTTTTTGCATCCTTTCTGTTGTTCTGCAAGTATGTTGTTTCTATCACAATGATTATATATTAGTTGACTGAGACATGCTGTGGTTATTTTATAAATAGTTGGTAGACAATAATAATAATAATAATAATAATAATAATAATAATAATAATAATAATAATAATAATATTATTATTATTATTATTATTATTATTATTATTATTATTATTATTATTATTATTATTATTATTATTATTATTATTATTATTATTATTATTATTATTATTATTATTATTATTATTATTATTATTATTATTATTATTATTATTATTATTATTATTATTATTATTATTATTATTATTATTATTATTATTATTATTATTATTATTATTATTATTATTATTATTATTATTATTATTATTATTATTATTATTATTATTATTATTATTATTATTATTATTATTATTATTATTATTATTATTATTATTATTATTATTATTATTATTATTATTATTATTATTATTATTATTATTATTATTATTATTATTATTATTATTATTATTATTATTATTATTATTATTATTATTATTATTATTATTATTATTATTATTATTATTATTATTATTATTATTATTATTATTATTATTATTATTATTATTATTATTATTATTATTATTATTATTATTATTATTATTATTATTATTATTATTATTATTATTATTATTATTATTATTATTATTATTATTATTATTATTATTATTATTATTATTATTATTATTATTATTATTATTATTATTATTATTATTATTATTATTATTATTATTATTATTATTATTATTATTATTATTTTTATTTTTCATAACTCGTACTACATAATACGGAAGATAAATTAATTTACGAACCTTTCGGTTAAAGTAAATAAATATATTATATTTTTTATTATTTTAAAAATTTTCTAACGGTGCTGCAGGTATCTAATATAACTGCACGCTGCAATTGAATGTAGATTCTTTTATCCAGCTTTAATTCTTTCAAGGCGCCATGTAATGTTATTGGAATGATGCCGGTAGCAGATATCACAATAGGAATTATACGTATTTTTTTCATGCTCCAAAGTTGTTCAATTTCTATAGATAAATTTGTATACTTAGTAATTTTTTCCGTGTAAGACTTTTGTAAATTGTTTGAACTCGGTATTGTAATATCAATCAAAAACGCAATTTTATTAATTTTATCGACAAACGTTATATCCGGGCGGTTATGGCTTATTGATTGATCCGTTAAAATTGTTCTATCCCAATATAATTTGTAATTTTCATTTTCCAAAACTTTATCTGGCGTATATTTATAATATGGTCTTTTATTAGTTACTATAGAATTTTGAAATGCAAGCTCTTGGTGAATAATTTTAGCTACATTATCATGTCTATTTTTATAGTCGGTATTTGCAATAATAGAGCAACTTGATATTATGTGCTGAATATTTTCGTTATGTGTTTTGCACTTTCTACATTTGTCGTCTTGTGTTCCGTCTTTGATAATAAATTTTTGATAATTTTTTGTTTTAATCACTTGATCTTGAATTGCTATTAAAAATCCTTCAGTTTCAGGGAAGAGTGCTCCATAAGTTAACCAAGCGTTTGATGCTGTGAAATCAACATGAGCTTGGATTAGTTCTTGTAAATGTTTGCCATGTAATGCTTTCTCTTTCCAAGATTCTATTTTTTCATCAATTGTTGTAATTCTAAATTCTATTAAGTTAGCCATATTTAATGGTGTGTAGTTTTCGTCAGCATTGATTATAATTCGATGTAGTTCTGATGTTTCTATTTTGTCATAAAAATATTTTCGAATTTTTTTTTTTATTATTATTATTATTATTATTATTATTATTATTATTATTATTATTATTATTATTATTATTATTATTATTATTATTATTATTATTATTATTATTATTATTATTATTATTATTATTATTATTATTATTATTATTATTATTATTATTATTATTATTATTATTATTATTATTATTATTATTATTATTATTATTATTATTATTATTATTATTATTATTATTATTATTATTATTATTATTATTATTATTATTATTATTATTATTATTATTATTATTATTATTATTATTATTATTATTATTATTATTATTATTATTATTATTATTATTATTATTATTATTATTATTATTATTATTATTATTATTATTATTATTATTATTATTATTATTATTATTATTATTATTATTATTATTATTATTATTATTATTATTATTATTATTATTATTATTATTATTATTATTATTATTATTATTATTATTATTATTATTATTATTATTATTATTATTATTATTATTATTATTATTATTATTATTATTATTATTATTATTAATATTATTATTATTATTATTATTATTATTATTATTATTATTATTATTATTATTATTATTATTATTATTATTATTATTATTATTATTATTATTATTATTATTATTATTATTATTATTATTCCGGTTTTGCACGTCATTTCTGACGGTAATTAGTAGGTACGGTTTTTTCAAACAAGTTGCCTTCAATTCTATTTATCAAGGTTGAGATGTGGCCGGACTATTGATGTTGTGTTTAAAATAACTGTTTTTTGAAGCTGGATGTAAGTTAGAGGATGGAGCTGTAATTTAAAAAGACTTTCATGTAGTTTCTGTGGAACAATGCCAGTTGTCGATATAACAATTGGTATTATAAATACATTCTTTTGTTTCCACATATTTTTAATTTCGTCAGCCAATGGTCGGTATTTACTTAGTTTTTCGTTCCATGAAGTCTGAAGGTTGTGTGAATTGGGAATTGTTACGTCTATTATGTACGTCGTGTCTGACATCTTGTCTATAAGTGTAATATCTGGGCGGTTACAATTGATGGTTTTGTCTGTTATGATGCTCCGGTTCCAATATAATTTGTGAGTGTTATTTTCAAGTACATTGGCGGGCGTATAGTTGTAATATAGGGACGTATCTGTTGTTAGTTTATGCAGTTTTGCTAATTTATGATGTATTATACTGCTCACTTGGTCATGTCTGTGTAGATAGCTGGTGGGCGCTAAAACTCTGCAAGCTGAAGTTACATGTTGAATGGTCTCGGTTGCTTCATTACATCTTCTGCAAATATCGTCGATATTTCTTTCTTTCAATATAAATTTACAGTAGTTTCTGGTTGCAATGACTTGATCTTGAATTGCAATCAAAAAACCTTCAGTTTCAAGAAACAAATCCGCTTGAGTCAACCACTTGTTCGACGCGTCTTGATCGACAAAAGTGTGATTGAGATCATTTGGGTGTCGGCCGTGTAAGGCTTTTCCTGCCCACTTTCGTGTTTTTTCTTGTTCGTAAGCTATGTTTAAAGTGAGCTCAGTTTCATTCGTGTGTAATAAATCTAAGGGGCTATAATTGTTATCAACCAAGCAAACGGTTTTATGAATTGATGTTTGTTTGCTAAGAAAATAGCGTTGTAAATTTTGAACTTGGTTTTGATAAAGTTTATTAACATCTATTAAGCCACGGCCTCCTTTGTGTCGTGGTAGAGTTATTCTTTCAGTTGCGGCTTTTGGATGGTGGGCTCGAAATTTAGTTAATGTGGTTCGAGTTTTAATTTGAATGTTATCCAAGTCGGTCTTTGTCCATTTAACGGTTCCAAACGTATATGTTAATACTGGTATGGCATATGCATTTATGGCTTTAAACGTATTTTTGCCATTCAGTTTTGATTTTAAAATATCAGTTAATCGTTTGTTGTATTCAACTAAAACTGCTTGTTTAATTTCTTTATGTTGAATACGCCTAGCTTGAAGGAGGCCAAGATATTTATATATATATATATTATTATTATTATTATTATTATTATTATTATTATTATTATTATTATTATTATTATTATTATTATTATTATTAATATTATTATTATTATTATTATATTATACTATATCTGTTGTATGTAAACGACGTAGGATCATGCTTTAAAAATTCCAAATACTTTTTATACGCTGATGACACATTAATTGTATCGATCCACAAAAATGTACAACAAGCGTTGAAAAATATGCAAAGAGAATTTAAACAGTTTCAAAAATGGGCTCACGACAAAGGACTCACTATCAACAAAGAAAAAACAAAGTTGGTTCATATAGTATCACCACATCAGCAAAAAAAAGAAGATCAAATCAACCTGATTTTTCATAAATCCAAATGTTTACACAATGTCCAAATATCTGAGAACTGTGATTGCAACGAGCAAATAGAAGTTGTAGAAAAGCAGAAGTATCTTGGGATATGGATAGACCAAGATCTGAGCTGGAAACCACACATAAACGAAATAAGAAAGAAATTAAAACACATTTCAAATAGCTTTTACTACCTTAGACAGTTTATACCGGAACAAACTATGACAACGATATATCGAGCACTTCCAGAATCTATAATTACGTATGGAATAACTGTGTACGGTCAAGCGTCGGATTATATTATTGAAAGACTCCAAAAAACACAAAACCGAGTAATAAAAAATCTACGCAGTTATTCAAATCAAGACCCATACAAAGAGCTATTAACAATTAATCAACTTTTTAAATTCAGAAGTATAATGAACAACATAAAAGAAAAAGATACATGGACTAAAGTAAACCATTGCAAAGAAACAAGGAGAAATGTAGCCGGAAAATTTATAGTAGAAAGTCATAACAATAAATATGGAAAAAGAAGAAAAGAAGTAGCCATACGATCGTTGTTCAATGAAATTCCAAATGAAATCTTAACAACAAATTCAATAGAAATGTTTAAACCAAAAATAAAAATCTGGATAAAAGACCATCTCTAAAGTGACCGATTAACACATATACTAATAGTGCACAATAATTGCCACTGACAAGCCAATTTGGCTTAGTGGCACTAAAAAAATTAAACATAAACATGAGAAGAACCTCGAGGGGGTTGGTTTTTAGTGGGTACACTCCCTTCAGAACAAGAGGAGGAGTCCCACACTCCGTCCATAAATGGATTTTCCACCTCCAAGAGAAAAAAAAAAAAAAAAAAAAAAAAAAAAAAAAAATTATTATTATTATTATTATTATTATTATTATTATTATTATTATTATTATTATTATTATTATTATTATTATTATTATTATTATTATTATTATTATTATTATTATTATTATTATTATTATTATTATTATTATTATTATTATTATTATTATTATTATTATTATTATTATTATTATTATTATTATTATTATTATTATTATTATTATTATTATTATTATTATTATTATTATTATTATTATTATTATTATTATTATTATTATTATTATTATTATTATTATTATTATTATTATTATTATTATTATTATTATTATTATTATTATTATTATTATTATTATTATTATTATTATTATTATTATTATTATTATTATATTTATTATTATTATTATTATTATTATTATTATTATTATTATTATTATTATTATTATTATTATTATTATTATTATTATTATTATTATTATTATTATTATTATTATTATTATTATTATTATTATTATTATTATTATTATTATTATTATTATTATTATTATTATTATTATTATTATTATTATTATTATTATTATTATTATTATTATTATTATTATTATTATTATTATTATTATTATTATTATTATTATTATTATTATTATTATTATTATTATTATTATTATTATTATTATTATTATTATTATTATTATTATTATTATTATTATTATTATTATTATTATTATTATTATTATTATTATTATTATTATTATTATTATTATTATTATTATTATTATCATTATTATTATTATTATTATTATTATTATTATTATTATTATTATTATTATTATTATTATTATTATTATTATTATTTTTTTTTTTTTTTCACAGGTTAACCTGGTTTCATTGTATTAGACGGGTACATACTACCAAGTCTAATACATAGATGTATTACATGTGTTGTTTTAAAAACGATCGTACTATGTTACATGTACTTAGTATTACCGCCTTTTGCATGTTTATAATATTGTATTGTTCTATGTCTAATTGTTTTATAGAATTGTTTAATTTTGATGGTATTATTCCTGTTGAAGATATTATTATAGGAATAATTTTAATGTGTTTTTGTTTCCACAGTTTTTCTATTTCTGAAGCTAGAGGTAAGTATTTTTCTATTTTCTCTGCGTATTTTGTTTCAATGTTATGATCAGCTGGGATTGCAATGTCTACTAAAAATGTACTATTTGATGTTTTAATAGTAATAGTGATGTCTGGTCGGTTATGGTTTATTGTTTTGTTTGTAAATATTGTCTTGTCCCAGTATAACTTACAGATATTATTTTCAAGAACAGATTGCGGAACATATTTATAGTAAGGTTCTTTTTTACTTATTAGTTTATATTTATAGGCTAACTCTTGATGTACAATTTTAGCTGCAGCATTGTGTCGTTCTACGTACTGTGTCGGTGCTAATATTCTGCATCCGTTTGTAATATGTTCTATCGTCTCTGGGTCTGTATTACATTTTCTGCATTTATCGGTTTTATTAGCTGGATCTTTTAATATGTACCTTTGGTAGCTTCGAGTATTTATTACTTTGTCTTGAATTGCTTGAATAAATCCTTCCGTTTCGGGGTATAGTTGACCAATTTGCAAATATTTAAATGTTTTGTCTTTATCCACTTCATCTTTATGAGAATGGTTGTAGTATCTCCCATGCAGTTGTTTTGATGCCCACTTACTAATATTGTCTTGTTTAATAGACATGGGTTCTTTGATAATAAGATTTATGTTTTTTAAACATAAAGGGGTATAATTGTTGTCTGCTTTTATTATGGCTTGATGTAAGTGACTGTCTTTTCTTGAGTAAAAGTAGCTTCTAAGATTTGCAACTTGTTTATTATGTACGCTATAAATGTCAGATATTCCTCTTCCACCTTCTGTTCTTGGGAGATTAATGCGTTCTATACATGCATTTGGATGGTGCATTTTATATTGGGTTAGCATTGTTCTTGTTGTTCTATTTAATGAGTCTAGATCAGTATCAGACCATTTAATAATTCCAAAGGAATAGGTAAGTATAGGTATAGCATATGTGTTAATGGCTTTGCTTAGGTTTTTGGAGTTTAAATATGTTTTTAGTATTTGCTTCAGTCGAGATGAATAAGCTTTACTTAGCGCTGTTTTTAGTTGCGTGTGATTTAGTTTAGTTGTTTGCTCAAAACCTAAATACTTGTATGTTTCTTCCTGTTCCATTGATTGTATTGTTTCATTATTTAGAGTTTTTATACCTTCTGTTTTTGTCCATTTACCTTTTTCTATTGCGTTGACTTTGCATTTGTTTAAACCAAATTCCATATTAATATCTTTTTACACTTGTTCAGTTATCCGTATTAGCGATGTTAGTTGTGTCTTACTGCTTGCGTACAGCTTTATATCATCCATATAGAAAATATGATTTATTTTATGCAAGGCTATTTTGTTAGATTTAATTTGAAACCCGTAATTGGTTTCATTTAATAGCTCAGATAGTGGGTTAAGACATAAACAAAACCAAAGAGCACTTAAGGAATCACCCTGAAACATACCTCTTCGTATGGAAACTAAATCACTTTCAAATGAACTGTCTGAAGTTTTTAAGCAAAGTCTTGTTTGCCATGTTTGCATAATCTGCTTAAGAAAATTTGACACAGTTGGGTTTATATGATATATATCAAGGATTTCTAAGAGCCAACTATGTGGGACACTATCAAAAGCCTTTTTATAATCAATAAAGGTTTCAAATAGGTTTCGATGTTGTGTTTGTGTTTGTTTTAGTATTACACTATCTATGGTTAGTTGTTCTTTACATCCTTGGCATTTTTTTCGACATCCTTTTTGTTCTTCGGTCATAATTTTAAATTTAGAGATGTGATTTTGAATATTTTGAGTAATAACAGCTGTTATAATTTTGTATAAAGTTGGAAGACAAGTTATCGGGCGATAGTTAGCTGGATTTTTTGTTTGTTCATTTTTTGGGATTAAGTATGTTACACCTTGTGTTAGAAAAGCAGGCATACTGTTTGGATTATGAAGTAGTTGAGTTATGTGTTGAGCTAATGCGTTGTGAGTAGATGTTAACTCTTTAAACCAAAAGTTATGAATTTTGTCTAAACCCGGAGCTTTCCAGTTATGTAGTTTCTTTATAATCTCTTTTAGTTCATCTTCATTTATACTTATATTTATATTATTGTCGTTAGTGATATGATTATATTTGGCTTTTATGTTTTTAATCCAATCTGCTTCTCTGTTATAGTCTATGTTGTTTGACCAAATGCTTTTCCAAAAATTAGTAATTTCTTCTTTATCTGGCATATCTGATTTAAGAAGAGTTTTGTTAGTTTGGTTTAAATTACTGTAAAATGCCTTTTCATTGTTTTGGAATAACAGGTTTTGTTTTTTTCGTTTGTTGCTTTTTATGTAACTTCTTAGTCTTTCTGCATATACACATAACTTTTGTTTTTGTGTGTCAAGTATATCTACTATTTGTGCTTGTGTTATATTGTCACTATTAGAGATTAAATGTTTAAGATGTTTATAAACATTTTTTGTAACATTGTTTTGTGATATTTGTGTTAGCCGACCTATATCTTGTCTAAGTTGATTTATTTTGTGTTCTAGTCGCTGTTGCCATTTTGGAGTGCTTTGTTTATAGTTGTTTTGTTCATTAACCGGTATTTGATTACATAGTTTTAATACTGTATATGCAGCGCAGTATATTATTGAATGCAAAGCTTCAATATTAGTTGCGTTATTAACATGATGTTCGATTGTTTTGTTAACGTTTTTAACAATTGCCAATGATTGTTTATTTATTCTTAGTTTTGGTAAACTTGGCCTCTGCGTTGTGTTAGCATCCGTCCATTTTATAAGAGATGCTTCAAATTCAAGATGTACAGAATCTGCGTTGCCGTAACTAGAATCAGATAGTTGAATGTTAGAGTTTTGTTCATTTTCATCAGCAATGTTTGTGTTTATTTCTTCATTTATTGGTGATTTTTGGTTATGAACTTCTATTTCTGTAATAGGGTTGTTAGTAATATTTAGTTCTTCTGTAAGAGTAATTTTTATATGTTCTATTTCAAATTGCGTTAGTCTATTATTTTTTATTATTACTCGTTTTTGGTCACATAATCTCTGTTCTGTAATATAGTCCCGATATTCAGGGTAGTATTTTAAAAATAGTGTCCGCATAGTTGATCTATATCCTGTGGCAATGGTTTCCATGTTTGTCGCTTTAAAGTAACAACGCATAACTGTTAGGTTCATTTCTTTAGACCATGTCATACGTTGTCTACGAATACCTGCCTTGGTGGTTGCTGGCTGATTAGCTGGCAAAACACTTTCGGAGGGTGCAGTTTGATGCTCTTGGTTTCTGCAATCAGTTTCGGCTGTAAGTAATTCGGGTTGCCCGGTAGGTGCCCGCCTGTTCAACACTCTACCACTGATGGTTTGCAAGCTGTCACGTCCAGCATCAGCTCCAGACGTGCCCTGACGCAGCTCAGGTACCGGCAGATTATCTAAATTGTTTAAATTGTTCTCCATTTTACTGGGTGTTGGTATTTTTACGTTGCTCCTACCAAAGCTTATTCTTAGGCCGTCCCTATAGGATACAGACGCCTTCGATAAGTCGCCTCAACTAGAGGTCAGACACTTATCTCACAAGTGGTTCATCCGCTCGAAACCGTTGACCATCTTGTGTCCTGTTGGTCCGCGGGAGCTTTGCGCTCCTACCCTCTATATCTAGAGGGCTTGCCCCTATCCGCCACCTTGGGGACGCGTTCCGTAGGGGTTACAGGATTCCCCCCGGAATTATTATTATTATTATTATTATTATTATTATTATTATTATTATTATTATTATTATTATTATTATTATTATTATTATTATTATTATTATTATTATTATTATTATTATTATTATTATTATTATTATTATTATTATTATTATTATTATTATTATTATTATTATTATTATTATTATTATTATTATTATTATTATTATTATTATTATTATTATTATTATTATTATTATTATTATTATTATTATTATTATTATTATTATTATTATTATTATTATTATTATTATTATTATTATTATTATTATTATTATTATTATTATTATTATTATTATTATTATTATTATTATTATTATTATTATTATTATTATTATTATTATTATTATTATTATTATTATTATTATTATTATTATTATTATTATTATTATTATTATTATTATTATTATTATTATTATTATTATTATTATTATTATTATTATTATTATTATTATTATTATTATTATTATTATTATTATTATTATTATTATTATTATTATTATTATTATTATTATTATTATTATTATTATTATTATTATTATTATTATTATTATTATTATTATTATTATTATTATTATTATTATTATTATTATTATTATTATTATTATTATTATTATTATTATTATTATTATTATTATTATTATTATTATTATTATTATTATTATTATTATTATTATTATTATTATTATTATTATTATTATTATTATTATTATTATTATTATTATTATTATTATTATTATTATTATTATTATTATTATTATTATTATTATTATTATTATTATTATTATTATTATTATTATTATTATTATTATTATTATTATTATTATTATTATTATTATTATTATTATTATTATTATTATTATTATTATTATTATTATTATTATTATTATTATTATTATTATTATTATTATTATTATTATTATTATTATTATTATTATTATTATTATTATTATTATTATTATTATTATTATTATTATTATTATTATTATTATTATTATTATTATTATTATTATTATTATTATTATTATTATTATTATTATTATTATTATTATTATTATTATTATTATTATTATTATTATTATTATTATTATTATTATTATTATTATTATTATTATTATTATTATTATTATTATTATTATTATTATTATTATTATTATTATTATTATTATTATTATTATTATTATTATTATTATTATTATTATTATTATTATTATTATTATTATTATTATTATTATTATTATTATTATTATTATTATTATTATTATTATTATTATTATTATTATTATTATTATTATTATTATTATTATTATTATTATTATTATTATTATTATTATTATTATTATTATTATTATTATTATTATTATTATTATTATTTTTATTTTTTCACAGGTTAACCTGGTTTCATTGTATTAGACGGGTACATACTACCAAGTCTAATACATAGATGTATTACATGTGTTGTTTTAAAAACGATCGTACTATGTTACATGTACTTAGTATTACCGCCTTTTGCATGTTTATAATATTGTATTGTTCTATGTCTAATTGTTTTATAGAATTGTTTAATTTTGATGGTATTATTCCTGTTGAAGATATTATTATAGGAATAATTTTAATGTGTTTTTGTTTCCACAGTTTTTCTATTTCTGAAGCTAGAGGTAAGTATTTTTCTATTTTCTCTGCGTATTTTGTTTCAATGTTATGATCAGCTGGGATTGCAATGTCTACTAAAAATGTACTACTTGATGTTTTAATAGTAATAGTGATGTCTGGTCGGTTATGGTTTATTGTTTTGTTTGTAAATATTGTCTTGTCCCAGTATAACTTACAGATATTATTTTCAAGAACAGATTGCGGAACATATTTATAGTAAGGTTCTTTTTTACTTATTAGTTTATATTTATAGGCTAACTCTTGATGTACAATTTTAGCTGCAGCATTGTGTCGTTCTACGTACTGTGTCGGTGCTAATATTCTGCATCCGTTTGTAATATGTTCTATCGTCTCTGGGTCTGTATTACATTTTCTGCATTTATCGGTTTTATTAGCTGGATCTTTTAATATGTACCTTTGGTAGCTTCGAGTATTTATTACTTTGTCTTGAATTGCTTGAATAAATCCTTCCGTTTCGGGGTATAGTTGTCCAATTTGCAAATATTTAAATGTTTTGTCTTTATCCACTTCATCTTTATGAGAATGGTTGTAGTATCTCCCATGCAGTTGTTTTGATGCCCACTTACTAATATTGTCTTGTTTAATAGACATGGGTTCTTTGATAATAAGATTTATGTTTTTTAAACATAAAGGGGTATAATTGTTGTCTGCTTTTATTATGGCTTGATGTAAGTGACTGTCTTTTCTTGAGTAAAAGTAGCTTCTAAGATTTGCAACTTGTTTATTATGTACGCTATAAATGTCAGATATTCCTCTTCCACCTTCTGTTCTTGGGAGATTCTTGGGAGATTAATGCGTTCTATACATGCATTTGGATGGTGCATTTTATATTGGGTTAGCATTGTTCTTGTTGTTCTATTTAATGAGTCTAGATCAGTATCAGACCATTTAATAATTCCAAAGGAATAGGTAAGTATAGGTATAGCATATGTGTTAATGGCTTTGCTTAGGTTTTTGGAGTTTAAATATGTTTTTAGTATTTGCTTCAGTCGAGATGAATAAGCTTTACTTAGCGCTGTTTTTAGTTGCGTGTGATTTAGTTTAGTTGTTTGCTCAAAACCTAAATACTTGTATGTTTCTTCCTGTTCCATTGATTGTATTGTTTCATTATTTAGAGTTTTTATACCTTCTGTTTTTGTCCATTTACCTTTTTCTATTGCGTTGACTTTGCATTTGTTTAAACCAAATTCCATATTAATATCTTTTGACACTTGTTCAGTTATCCGTATTAGCGATGTTAGTTGTGTCTTACTGCTTGCGTACAGCTTTATATCATCCATATAGAAAATATGATTTATTATTATTATTATTATTATTATTATTATTATTATTATTATTATTATTATTATTATTATTATTATTATTATTATTATTATTATTATTATTATTATTATTATTATTATTATTATTATTATTATTATTATTATTATTATTATTATTATTATTATTATTATTATTATTATTATTATTATTATTATTATTATTATTATTATTATTATTATTATTATTATTATTATTATTATTATTATTATTATTATTATTATTATTATTATTATTATTATTATTATTATTATTATTATTATTATTATTATTATTATTATTATTATTATTATTATTATTATTATTATTATTATTATTATTATTATTATTATTATTATTATTATTATTATTATTATTATTATTATTATTATTATTATTATTATTATTATTATTATTATTATTATTATTATTATTATTATTATTATTATTATTATTATTATTATTATTATTATTATTATTATTATTATTATTATTATTATTATTATTATTATTATTATTATTATTATTATTATTATTATTATTATTATTATTATTATTATTATTATTATTATTATTATTATTATTATTATTATTATTATTATTATTATTATTATTATTATTATTATTATTATTATTATTATTATTATTATTATTATTATTATTATTATTATTATTATTATTATTATTATTATTATTATTATTATTATTATTATTATTATTATTATTATTATTATTATTATTATTATTATTATTATTATTATTATTATTATTATTATTATTATTATTATTATTATTATTATTATTATTATTATTATTATTATTATTATTATTATTATTATTATTATTATTATTATTATTATTATTATTATTATTATTATTATTATTATTATTATTATTATTATTATTATTATTATTATTATTATTATTATTATTATTATTATTATTATTATTATTATTATTATTATTATTATTATTATTATTATTATTATTATTATTATTATTATTATTATTATTATTATTATTATTATTATTATTATTATTATTATTATTATTATTATTATTATTATTATTATTATTATTATTATTATTATTATACAAAATCTCTTGCCAAACCATGTAGCAAAATACTGCATAATAAAACAGAGAAAACAAATCAAATACAAATATTGGAAATACCAGAAACGACACCTGAAAATATTGAAAAAATTATCATGTCTATGAACCCTGCCAAACCAGCAGGTCACGACGGAATTAAAACAAAAGACCTCATAGATACCATAAAGGAAATAAAAAAGCCAATGACCAAACTTATCAATCTAACCATTAAACAAAAGAAGATACCAAATGTTTTAAAAAAGGCAATCCTGCGCCCCATCTATAAGTCAGGAAAAAGAGACAGTCCTAAAAACTACAGACCGATCTCTATACTACCAACTGTATCAAAAGTATTAGAAAGATACATTGAAAGAACATTAACAGTGTATTTGGAAGAAAATAAATTAATAGACATCAATCAATATGGATATCAGAAATCAAAAGGCACAATCCAGCTACTTGAAAAATTCACGAATACAGTTAACCAAGCATTAGATAAGAACATGCACGCTTTGTGCTTATTCGTCGACTTTTCAAAAGCATTTGATACTCTTGACCATAATACTCTAATAAATATTTTAGAAAATAATGGAATTAAAGGAGAAACTAAAAAATTGTTTAAAGACTACTTAGACAATCGAAAGTTTCAGGTTAAATTAAGTGGCAAACTGGGCGAAGAAACAATTATTGACAGGGGTGTGCCCCAAGGCAGTATTTTGGGACCAATACTCTATCTGTTGTATGTAAACGACGTAGGATCATGCTTTAAAAATTCCAAATACTTTTTATACGCTGATGACACATTAATTGTATCGATCCACAAAAATGTACAACAAGCGTTGAAAAATATGCAAAGAGAATTTAAACAGTTTCAAAAATGGGCTCACGACAAAGGACTCACTATCAACAAAGAAAAAACAAAGTTGGTTCATATAGTATCACCACATCAGCGAAAAAAAGAAGATCAAATCAACCTGATTTTTCATAAATCCAAATGTTTACACAATGTCCAAATATCTGACAACTGTGATTGCAACGAGCAAATAGAAGTTGTAGAAAAGCAGAAGTATCTTGGGATATGGATAGACCAAGATCTGAGCTGGAAACCACACATAAACGAAATAAGAAAGAAATTAAAACACATTTCAAATAGCTTTTACTACCTTAGACAGTTTATACCGGAACAAACTATGACAACGATATATCGAGCACTTCCAGAATCTATAATTACATATGGAATAACTGTGTACGGTCAAGCGTCGGATTATATTATTGAAAGACTCCAAAAAACACAAAACCGAGTAATAAAAAATCTACGCAGTTATTCAAATCAAGACCCATACAAAGAGCTATTAACAATTAATCAACTTTTTAAATTCAGAAGTATAATGAACAACATAAAAGAAAAAGATACATGGACTAAAGTAAACCATTGCAAAGATACAAGGAGAAATGTAGCCGGAAAATTTATAGTAGAAAGTCATAACAATAAATATGGAAAAAGAAGAAAAGAAGTAGCCATACGATCGTTGTTCAATGAAATTCCAAATGAAATCTTAACAACAAATTCAATAGAAATGTTTAAACCAAAAATAAAAATCTGGATAAAAGACCATCTCTAAAGTGACCGATTAACACATATACTAATAGTGCACAAAAATTGCCACTGACAAGCCAATTTGGCTTAGTGGCACTAAAAAAAAAAAATTAAACATTAAACATGAGAAGAACCTCGAGGGGGTTGGTTTTTAGTGGGTACACTCCCTTCAGAACAAGAGGAGGAGTCCCACACTCCGTCCATAAATGGATTTTTCACCTCCAAGAGAAAAAAAAAAAAAAAAAAAAAAAAAAAAAAAAAAAAAAAAAATTATTATTATTATTATTATTATTATTATTATTATTATTATTATTATTATTATTATTATTATTATTATTATTATTATTATTATTATTATTATTATTATTATTATTATTATTATTATTATTATTATTATTATTATTATTATTATTATTATTATTATTATTATTATTATTATTATTATTATTATTATTATTATTATTATTATTATTATTATTATTATTATTATTATTATTATTATTATTATTATTATTATTATTATTATTATTATTATTATTATTATTATTATTATTATTATTATTATTATTATTATTATTATTATTATTATTATTATTATTATTATTATTATTATTATTATTATTATTATTATTATTATTATTATTATTATTATTATTATTATTATTATTATTATTATTATTATTATTATTATTATTATTATTATTATTATTATTATTATTATTATTATTATTATTATTATTATTATTATTATTATTATTATTATTATTATTATTATTATTATTATTATTATTATTATTATTATTATTATTATTATTATTATTATTATTATTATTATTATTATTATTATTATTATTATTATTATTATTATTATTATTATTATTATTATTATTATTATTATTATTATTATTATTATTATTATTATTATTATTATTATTATTATTATTATTATTATTATTATTATTATTATTATTATTATTATTATTATTATTATTATTATTATTATTATTATTATTATTATTATTATTATTATTATTATTATTATTATTATTATTATTATTATTATTATTATTATTATTATTATTATTATTATTATTATTATTATTATTATTATTATTATTATTATTATTATTATTATTATTATTATTATTATTATTATTATTATTATTATTATTATTATTATTATTATTATTATTATTATTATTATTATTATTATTATTATTATTATTATTATTATTATTATTATTATTATTATTATTATTATTATTATTATTATTATTATTATTATTATTATTATTATTATTATTATTATTATTATTATTATTATTATTATTATTATTATTATTATTATTATTATTATTATTATTATTATTATTATTATTATTATTATTATTATTATTATTATTATTATTATTATTATTATTATTATTATTATTATTATTATTTTTATTTTTATTTTTTATTTTTCATAACTCGTACTACATAATACGGAAGATAAATTAATTTACGAACCTTTCGGTTAAAGTAAATAAATATATTATATTTTTTATTATTTTAAAAATTTTCTAACGGTGCTGCAGGTATCTAATATAACTGCACGCTGCAATTGAATGTAGATTCTTTTATCCAGCTTTAATTCTTTCAAGGCGCCATGTAATGTTATTGGAATGATGCCGGTAGCAGATATCACAATAGGAATTATACGTATTTTTTTCATGCTCCAAAGTTGTTCAATTTCTATAGATAAATTTGTATACTTAGTAATTTTTTCCGTGTAAGACTTTTGTAAATTGTTTGAACTCGGTATTGTAATATCAATCAAAAACGCAATTTTATTAATTTTATCGACAAACGTTATATCCGGGCGGTTATGGCTTATTGATTGATCCGTTAAAATTGTTCTATCCCAATATAATTTGTAATTTTCATTTTCCAAAACTTTATCTGGCGTATATTTATAATATGGTCTTTTATTAGTTACTATAGAATTTTGAAATGCAAGCTCTTGGTGAATAATTTTAGCTACATTATCATGTCTATTTTTATAGTCGGTATTTGCAATAATAGAGCAACTTGATATTATGTGCTGAATATTTTCGTTATGTGTTTTGCACTTTCTACATTTGTCGTCTTGTGTTCCGTCTTTGATAATAAATTTTTGATAATTTTTTGTTTTAATCACTTGATCTTGAATTGCTATTAAAAATCCTTCAGTTTCAGGGAAGAGTGCTCCATAAGTTAACCAAGCGTTTGATGCTGTGAAATCAACATGAGCTTGGATTAGTTCTTGTAAATGTTTGCCATGTAATGCTTTCTCTTTCCAAGATTCTATTTTTTCATCAATTGTTGTAATTCTAAATTCTATTAAGTTAGCCATATTTAATGGTGTGTAGTTTTCGTCAGCATTGATTATAATTCGATGTAGTTCTGATGTTTCTATTTTGTCATAAAAATATTTTCGAATTTTTATTTTTTGTTTGTGATGCATATTTTGTATATCGATTATACCTCTTCCACCATTTTTTCTTGGTAATGTTAATCTTTCTGTTGCTGATCTAGGATGATGAAAATTTGCCAAAGTTAGTAATTTATTAGTTTTTCTTTCTAAATCTTTAATTTCTGTATTTGTCCAATTTATTATACCAAAAGAATATATAAGTATGGGAATTGAATAACTATTAATTGCTTTCATAATGTTTTTGCCATTTAACTTAGTTTTAGTTATTTTTTTAATTCGTTTAAGATATTTTTCTGTTATGTCTTTTTTTGTTTGTTTTTGATCAATTAATTTTGATTGGTTCATTCCTAAATATTTGTATACTTCATCTTCTAAAAGTCCTTTTATTTCTTGGTCATTTTGTAGTTGGTAGTTTAATAATTTACCTTTGTTAATACTTTGTGTTCTGCATTTATCAAGACCCATTTTCATGCGAATGTCAATACTAAAAACCTCAACAGTTTTTAACAAATGTGCTAGATTTTGTTGAGTACTGCTGTATAATTTTATGTCATCCATATATATAAGATGAGTTAAATTGTAGATAGTTCTTCTGTTGTTTTTAATATTGAATCCATAAGTAGTTTTATTAAGCATATTTGAAAGAGGTTGTAATGCTAAGCAGAACCAAAGTGGGCTTAATGAGTCACCTTGATATATTCCTCTATTTATCTTAATTGGATCAGTAATTATGTAATTATTTTCTTTGTATAATTTTATTATAGTTTGCCAAGAAGACATAGTGGCAGTTAAAAACTTTATAATAATAGGATCAATTTTATAAATTTTAAGAATTTCAACAAGCCATGTATGAGGTACTGAGTCAAAAGCTTTACAGTAGTCAATGTATGCAGTGTAAATATTTCGTTTCTTTTTGTATGCTTGTTTCATTATTACTGAATCAATTATAAGTTGTTCTTTGCAACCTAGCGATAATTTTTTGTCAATTCTTTCAATCGGATATCCGTGGGGAAGGTCTTGAATGACAAAA
>OZ010750.1:41814911-41817411 GCA_963932245.1 Tachinus rufipes | reverse complement strand
TAATTTCTGTATTTGTCCAATTTATTATACCAAAAGAATATATAAGTATGGGAATTGAATAACTATTAATTGCTTTCATAATGTTTTTGCCATTTAACTTAGTTTTAGTTATTTTTTTAATTCGTTTAAGATATTTTTCTGTTATGTCTTTTTTTGTTTGTTTTTGATCAATTAATTTTGATTGGTTCATTCCTAAATATTTGTATACTTCATCTTCTAAAAGTCCTTTTATTTCTTGGTCATTTTGTAGTTGGTAGTTTAATAATTCACGTTTACCTTTGTTAATACTTTGTGTTCTGCATTTATCAAGACCCATTTTCATGCGAATGTCAATACTAAAAACCTCAACAGTTTTTAACAAATGTGCTAGATTTTGTTGAGTACTGCTGTATAATTTTATGTCATCCATATATATAAGATGAGTTAAATTGTAGATAGTTCTTCTGTTGTTTTTAATATTGAATCCATAAGTAGTTTTATTAAGCATATTTGAAAGAGGTTGTAATGCTAAGCAGAACCAAAGTGGGCTTAATGAGTCACCTTGATATATTCCTCTATTTATCTTAATTGGATCAGTAATTATGTAATTATTTTCTTTGTATAATTTTATTATAGTTTGCCAAGAAGACATAGTGGCAGTTAAAAACTTTATAATAATAGGATCAATTTTATAAATTTTAAGAATTTCAACAAGCCATGTATGAGGTACTGAGTCAAAAGCTTTACAGTAGTCAATGTATGCAGTGTAAATATTTCGTTTCTTTTTGTATGCTTGTTTCATTATTACTGAATCAATTATAAGTTGTTCTTTGCAACCTAGCGATAATTTTTTGTCAATTCTTTCAATCGGATATCCGTGGGGAAGGTCTTGAATGACAAAATACTAAAAGTCAATGACGGTCTCAAAAAATTAAAATGTAAAAAACTTATACTAACCAGGAAAAATACACAATCTAGTAGTGACAAATAGACATAAAGATCTTAGGTATCAATGGCGTACAATGGTCAGGCAGTAGAAAATATCCTATCAATAATTACCACATCTACTATTAAGGAAGAAATTATGCTCAATATAGATATGGAGTAGCTATAATAGTCTCACGGAACATCAATGAGACTGTCCTAAATATTATGAACATATCAAACCGAATCATAATGGTACAAGTCAAATCTCATGCAACCAAAATAAACATCATTCAAGTATATACACCTACAGCAGATAAAAGCAAAAAAGAAATAGAAGAAGAATTCTACTGCCAACTAAACAAAATTATGGAAATGATCAAATACTCAGATATCATTATTGATCTAGGAAACTGAACTTGAAAGTATGGAAACTTACGCTCTAGGAAAAAGTAATGAAGAGGTTACTTCAAAAATCAAAGTAAAGAACGTCCAAAAAAGGATCAAAAACTTAAAAATAAGACTATGCTTGGAGAAAAACAAATATAATCAAAAATCTTAATGAAACAGTACAAGTAGGGAATAGAAATGTAAATGAAGCACAGAATAGCATAAAAAGTGCTAGATGGAATTAGTATTAAAGTAAAAAACAGTACTAATACAACGAGATTTAACCAAAAGTAAAACAAATAACAGAAAAGCTAAAGAAACATCCATTAGACAGAAGTGCAAAAAGATAGAAGAGTTAGAACAGAGATATGATTCATTTAAATTACATAAAAGAGTCAAACAGTTTACTGGCATGAGACAAAAAAAGCAAAATAGTCTAATAAAAAATAAAATTGGAAAAATTATAATGGACATACAATACACAACAACTATATAATGACACTAGAAATGCAATAGATATTAAAGAACTAAAAAAAACCTATAATAATAATAATAGCTAAAAAAGTAAACCATGCTATTAAAAATTCAACATTCTAGTAAATCTATGTAATACCATTTATAAGATCAAAATCATATTCCATAGCTTAAATCAACTTTTATTTCGATACTAAAAAAGCATAACGTAACGCGAATGTTCTGGTTTTGGCCTGATGACCTATACCTTCAAAGTATTATTGAAAGTTATACATATTTGCATATAAAAGAAGTTAGTAGCGAATATTAGTTGTTTAGGTACAAAGGAAGCTTTATTTAGCATGAATGTTATAATACAAAGATGTCTTGACATGAAAGTCGACCTGTATATTGGATTTATTGACTACAAAACAACTTTTGATAAAGTTAAACACGAACAGTTAATGAAAACAGCACAACAAAAAGGCGCAGACTATTATATAACATTAAATAATAAAATAACTGAAGAATTTGATATTCGTATATGCGTATTTAGGGAAACCATTAGCGAAGACTTGGAGAGAGTACTTATAAACGGACAACTTATAGAAAAATATTAGATACACAGACTTTACCGTAATAATAGCAACAAACATCCAAGACCTCTAGAAAATGCTGTTAAAAATAAATACTGTTAACCAATCCTATAAGCTAAAAATGATTTTAAAGAAAACAAAAATAATGGTATTTAAAA